>QVTF01020026.1:0-17500 GCA_003573665.1 Oxygymnocypris stewartii
CCACCACCTCCACCTAATATGCCTATTAATTCTCATTCGTCTGCTGTGCCTCAAGGGCCTGTGACTTCTGACAGTGCTGCTGATTTTGATATCAGTCGTCATCTTACTCTCGTGTACTCGTCAATGTATTCTCGTGATGTATTCTCGTGATTTGAGGTGTATTCTGGTGATGCGTGGTGTATTCTGGCGATGCGAGGTGTATTCTGGTGATGCGTGGTGTATTCTGGTGATGCGTGGTGTATTCTGGTGATGCGTGGTGTATTCTGGTGATGCGTGGTGTATTCTGGTGATGCGTGGTGTATTCTGGTGATGTGAGGTGTATTCTGGTGATGTGAGTGTATTCTGGTGATGCGAGGTGTATTCTGGTGATGCGTGGTGTATTCTGGTGATGCGTGGTGTATTCTGGTGATGTGAGGTGTATTCTGGTGATGCGTGGTGTATTCTGGTGATGCGTGGTGTATTCTGGTGATGTGAGGTGTATTCTGGTGATGTGAGGTGTATTCTGGTGATGCGAGGTGTATTCTGGTGATGCGAGGTGTATTTGGTGCGAGGTGTATTCTGGTGATGCGTGGTGTATTCTGGTGATGCGTGGTGTATTCTGGTGATGCGTGGTGTATTCTGGTGATGCGAGGTGTATTCTGGTGATGCGTGGTGTATTCTGGTGATGCGTGGTGTATTCTGGCGATGCGAGGTGTATTCTGCGGGATGCGAGGTGTATTCTGGCGATGCGAGGTGTATTCTGGCGATGCGTGGTGTATTCTGGTGATGCGTGGTGTATTCTGGCGATGCGAGGTGTATTCTGGTGATGCGTGGTGTATTCTGGTGATGCGAGGTGTATTCTGGTGATGCGTGGTGTATTCTGGTGATGCGAGGTGTATTCTGGCGATGCGTGGTGTATTCTGGCGATGCGAGGTGTATTCTGGCGATGCGAGGTGTATTCTGGCGATGCGTGGTGTATTCTGGTGATGCGTGGTGTATTCTGGTGATGCGTGGTGTATTCTGGTGATGCGTGGTGTATTCTGGCGATGCGAGGTGTATTCTGGCGATGCGTGGTGTATTCTGGCGATGCGTGGTGTATTCTGGCGATGCGAGGTGTATTCTGGTGATGCGTGGTGTATTCTGGCGATGCGAGGTGTATTCTGGCGATGCGTGGTGTATTCTGGCGATGCGAGGTGTATTCTGGCGATGCGAGGCGTATTCTCGTTATTTGAGGCGTATTCTCGTTATTTGAGGCGTATTCTCGTGATGTTTCTCGTGATTTGAGGCGTATTCTCGTGATGCGTGGTGTATTTTGGTGATGCGTGGTGTATTTGGTGATGCGTGGTGTATTCTGGTGATGCGTGGTGTATTCTGGTGATGCGTGGTGTATTCTGGCGATGCGAGGTGTATTCTGGTGATGCGTGGTGTATTCTGGTGATGCGTGGTGTATTCTGGCGATGCGAGGTGTATTCTGGTGATGCGTGGTGTATTCTGGCGATGCGAGGTGTATTCTGGCGATGCGAGGTGTATTCTGGTGATGCGTGGTGTATTCTGGCGATGCGTGGTGTATTCTGGTGATGCGTGGTGTATTCTGGTGATGTGAGGTGTATTCTGGTGATGTGAGGTGTATTCTGGTGATGCGTGGTGTATTCTGGTGATGCGTGGTGTATTCTGGTGATGCGTGGTGTATTCTGGTGATGCGAGGTGTATTCTGGTGATGCGTGGTGTATTCTGGTGATGCGTGGTGTATTCTGGCGATGCGAGGTGTATTCTGGCGATGCGAGGTGTATTCTGGCGATGCGAGGTGTATTCTGGCGATGCGTGGTGTATTCTGGTGATGCGTGGTGTATTCTGGCGATGCGAGGTGTATTCTGGTGATGCGTGGTGTATTCTGGTGATGCGAGGTGTATTCTGGTGATGCGTGGTGTATTCTGGTGATGCGAGGTGTATTCTGGCGATGCGTGGTGTATTCTGGCGATGCGAGGTGTATTCTGGCGATGCGAGGTGTATTCTGGCGATGCGTGGTGTATTATGGTGATTGCGTGGTGTATTCTGGTGATGCGTGGTGTATTCTGGTGATGCGTGGTGTATTCTGGTGATGCGTGGTGTATTCTGGCGATGCGAGGTGTATTCTGGCGATGCGTGGTGTATTCTGGCGATGCGTGGTTGTATTCTGGCGATGCGAGGTGTCATTCTGGTGATGCGTGGTGTATTCTGGCGATGCGAGGTGTATTCTGGCGATGCGTGGTGTATTCCTGGCGATGCGAGGTGTATTCTGCGATGCGAGGTGTATTCTGGCGATGCGGAGGCGTATTCTCGTTATTTGAGGCGTATTCTCGTTATTTGAGGCGTATTCTCGTGATGTATTCTCGTGATTTGAGGCGTATTCTCGTGATGCGTGGTGTATTTTGGTGATGCGTGGTGTATTCTGGTGATGCGTGGTGTATTCTGGTGATGCGTGGTGTATTCTGGTGATGCGTGGTGTATTCTGGCGATGCGAGGTGTATTCTGGTGATGCGTGGTGTATTCTGGTGATGCGTGGTGTATTCTGGCGATGCGAGGTGTATTTCTGGTGATGCGTGGTGTATTCTGGCGATGCGAGGTGTATTCTGGCGATGCGAGGTGTATTCTGGTGATGCGTGGTGTATTCTGGCGATGCGAGGTGTATTCTGGTGATGCGAGGTGTATTCTGGTGATGCGTGGTGTATTCTGGTGATGCGTGGTGTATTCTGGTGATGCGTGGTGTATTCTGGTGATGCGAGGTGTATTCTGGTGATGCGTGGTGTATTCTGGTGATGCGTGGTGTATTCTGGCGATGCGAGGTGTATTCTTGGTGATGCGTGGTGTATTCTGGCGATGCGAGGTGTATTCTGGCGATGAGTGGTGTATTCTGGCGATGCGAGGTGTATTCTGGCGATGCGTGGTGTATTCTGGCGATGCGAGGTGTATTCTGGCGATGCGAGGCGTATTCTCGTTATTTGAGGCGTATTCTCGTGATGTATTCTCGTGATTTGAGCGTATTCTCGTGATTTGAGGCGTATTCTCGTGATGCGTGGTGTATTTTGGTGATGCGTGGTGTATTCTGGTGATGCGTGGTGTATTCTGGTGATGCGAGGTGTATTCTCGTGACGCCATCATGCTCCGGAAGCGCTTGCCAGATGGCAGTAAAATGAAGAGATGGTTACTGGGGTGATTTGAGTCCTTGATGATTTTAGCAGGTCTGCTTTTGCAGCGTTTGAGGTAGATGTCCTGCAGAGAGGGGAGAGCAGACCCTGAGATGCGTTCAGCTAAGCGCACGACTCTCTGCAGTGCTTTGCAGTCCTGGTTTGTGGCGTTAATATACCACACTGAGATGCACTGAGTCAGTACACTTTCTATGGCCCTGAATAGAAAGTTTTCAGGATTGCTGGTGAGACCCTGAATTTCCTCAGCTGTCGCAGATGGTACAGTCTTTGCCTGGCTTTCTTAACCTGTGTTTGAATGTGTGTAGTCCAAGTCAGGTCCTCGGAGATGTTTACACCGAGGTACTTGAAGCTGCTCACCCTCTCCACAGGGGTCCCACTGATCATAAGAGGAGTGTAGGGCCGCTGCTGTCTCTTCCTGAAGTCCACGATCAGCTCTTTAGTTTTGCTCACGTTCAGAGAGAGACAGTTGCCCTGGCACCATGATGTGAGTCTCTCCACCTCATCCAAGTATGCGGTCTCATCATTGTTGGTAATGAGGCCCAGAACCACAGTATCATCAGCAAATTTGACAAGAGAAGCTGAGCTGTGAGAGGACACGCAGTCGTGTGTGTAGAGAGAGTAGAGCAGGGGACTCAGGACACAGCCCTGTGGGGCTCCTATGTTCAGGGTTATGGAGTTTGGCCCATTTTCTCCACTTGTGGTCTGGCGGTGAGGAAATCTTGAATCCAGTCACAAGGTGAAGAGTTTAGGCCGAGGTCTGGGAGTTTTAACAGCTAGCTTGATGGGAACTATAGTATTGAATGTACTGTGTATTCTCATGATGTGTGATGTATTCTCGTGATTTGTTGTGTATTCTCATGATTTGCGGTGTATTCTCGTGATGTCTTCTCATGATTTGTTGCGTATTCTCGTGATGTGTGGTGTATTCTTGTGATTTGAAGTGTATTCTCGTGATGTATTCTCATGATGTGTGGTGTATTCTTGTGATTTGAGGTGTTATTCTCGTGATTTGAGGTGTATTCTCGTGATTTGAGGTGTATTCTCGTGATGTGAGGTGTATTCTCGTGATTTGTTGTGTATTCTCATGATGTGTGGTGTATTCTTGTGATTTGAGGTGTATTCTCGTGATTTGTTGTGTATTCTCGTGATGTGTGGTGTATTCTCGTGATGTGAGGTGTATTCTCGTGATTTGTTGTGTATTCTCGTGATGTGTGGTGTATTCTCGTGATGTACGTTGTATTCTCATGAGTGTCTGTAAGCTTGGGTTCAGGTAGGTCTCGTCTCTGCTGATTAGTGAGCTTTAACTCAGACGAGTCTTTTAAAGCATCAGATCCAATTAAGAGCATCTGTAAGGAAGCTCAGGTCAGCTCGGGCTCTCTGCGTGTCTCTGCTCAAAGCGTTGTTTTGATGCATCAGACGTCACACAGGAGCACGGTTTTTCTGTTTCTCTGAGAAGAGAGTTTGAGTGCAGGTTAAAGCTGCTTCAGTGCATTTGTTGTTTATGTCTGAAGCGCAGTTCATTCATTCTGATCATGATTTGAGTTTGAAGCCTCAGAGCTTCTGCTGCAGGTGTAACAGGATCATGAAGCCATCATTCCTGTCGTGTGTTCATATCGCTGTCATCGTGTGTGTGTCAGTGTGTTAATGAAGCAGATTAGTGTTTAGGCAAGGCAAGTTTATTTATATAGCACATTTCATACACAGTGGTAATTCAAAGTGCTTTACATAAAAGAAAGTGAAATAATCATTCACAGCAATAAAAACAAGGAGTTAAAAATAATAAAACAAGGAATTTTAAAATGATATAGAAATTGATTTAAAATGAAATTTAAAACAGTTAAATAGAAAAGGATTATACATAAAATACAATGCAGTCAGTTTGGACGTAGCACAGTGCTCATTCAACAAATGCACAGCTAAATAGATGAGTTTTGAGACCGGATTTAAATGTGGTTAATGTTTTAGCACATCTGATCTCTTCTGGAAGCTGGTTCCAGCTGCGGGCGGCATAATAGCTAAAAGCGGACTCCCCTTGTTTTGTGTGAACCCTTGGTATTTCTAACTGACTCGATCCTAATGATCTGAGTGGTCTGTTAGGTTTATATTCAGTGAGCATATCTGACATATATTTAGGTCCTAGGCCATTGAGCGACTTATAAACGAGTAAAAGTGCTTTAAAATCAATCCTAAATGTAACTGGAAGCCAGTGTAAGGACCTGAGGACTGGTGTGATGTGCTCAGATTTTCTGGTTCTAGTCAGAATCCTGGCAGCAGCGTTCTGGATGAGCTGCAGCTGTCTAATGGTCTTCTTTGGAAGGCCGGTGAGGAGACCATTACAATAATCCACCCTGCTGGTGATAAAGGCATGAACAAGTTTCTCCAAGTCATGACTGGAAACAAAACATCTAATTCTTGCAATGTTTTTGAGATGATAGTATGCTGATTTAGTTACTGCTTTGACATGACTACTAAAGCTAAGGTCTGTCTCCAGAATCACCCCAAGATTTCTGACTTGATTTTTAGTTGTTTGACCCCTAGAGTCAAGGTATGCATTCACCTTGAGAACTTCATCTTTGTTTCCAAATGCAATGACTTCAGTTTTCTCCTTGTTTAACTGAAGAAAGTTTTGGCACATCCAACTGTTAATTTCATCAATGCATTGGCAGAGGGAGTCAATGGGGCTATAATCATTTGGAGATAAGGCTAGGTAGATCTGGGTATCATCAGCATAGCTGTGATAGGCAATTTGGTTCTTCTTCATTATCTGACTTAGTGGGAGCATATACAGGCTAAACAAGAGTGGTGCAAGAATAGAGCCTTGTGGGACTCCACATGTCATGGACGTCCACTTAGACTTATGCTCTCCTAAACTCACATAATAACCTCTCCCTTCTAAGTATGACCTGAACCATTTGAGTGCCATCCCAGAAAGCCCGACCCAGTTTTCCAGTCTCTCTAGAAGTATGTTATGATCGACAGTGTCAAACGCAGCACTAAGATCTAGTAGTACCAGCACTGATATTTTGCCAGAATCAGAATTAAAGCGAATATCATTTATTATCTTAATGAGTGCTGTCTCTGTGCTGTGATGCACGCGGAAACCAGATTGAAATTATCCAGGTATCAATTTGAGTTTAAGTAGTTGTTCAGCTGATTAAAAACTACCTTTTCAATAATCTTACCTATGAAAGGAAGATTTGATATTGGTCTATAGTTTGCTCAACATGGTGTTATCAAGATTGCGCTTTTTCAGAAGGGGCTTAACAACAGTTTGCAGTTTTTCAGGGAGTTTGGAAAAGTCCCAGAAAGAAGTGAGGTGTTCACCACTTCTAAGAGATCTGCTTCTAAACAGTTAAGCACACTTTTGAAAAAAGATGTGGGAAGTGTATCAAGATAGCAGGTTGACGATTTAAGATGCTGTACTATTTCTTCCAAAATTTTGCTATCAATTGTTTTAAAAACAGACATAGTCACTTCTTTTTGAGATTGCTGTCGAATCTGTGTGACCTCTGTATTACAGGAAGATGTGCCAATCTCCTTCCTGATATTACTGATCTTCTCTGAAAAGAAGGAAGCAAACTCATTGCATTTGCTGTCAGAGAGCATTTCACTGGGAATCTGTCTTGGGGGGTTTGTCAGTCTCTCAACAGTAGCAAAAAGAGTGCGAGTGTTGTTTAAGTTACTGTTTATAAGGTTGAGAAGAAGGTCTGTCTAGCTGTGGCTAGTTCCAAATTGAAAGCATGAAGGCTGTCTTTATAGATGCTATAGTGTATTTCAAGTTTCGTCTTCCGCCACATCCGCTCAGCTTTTCTGCATTGTCTTTTCATATTCTGAACTGCTGTTGATTTTCTCCAAAATGATTTTTGTCTGCCATTCTTCTTGCTGACCTTTATCGGTGCAATATCATCAATAACATTCTTAACTTTTGAGTTAAATGAATCCAGGAGAAGATCAACAGAGTCTGCAGAAATGCTTGGTGTTAAAGATAAAGCTTGGTGTTTAGTTGTTTCTGTCATCTGATCTACCGAAGAGTCCTGTGAAAGATCCCAGCTCACACATTTAGGTTATAAAAATGTTGATTTGAAATGTGTCTAAAGCATTGTTTTCTTGCTGATGTTAATTAAAGATTACAAAAAAGTACAACATTCAACAAACTTTATTTTAATCCAAAATATAACGTTATTTGAATGTAATTTTTTTAAATATTCGAAGAACATTAAAATGTCCAGTTGTTTTGTTATGATGTTATTTAAAGGTTACAAAATTTGTTCATAAAATACATTATGAGAACGTTCAGATGATTTTGACCAAAGAGCATTTTCTCACAAATATTAATAAAGTAATAAAAATGTTCCATAAACATTACAATACAACTTTTTGTCCTAACATTTGTATAACTTAAACAAAAATCATAGTGAAAGTTGTGAGAACGTTATGTTTTATTACTAAAAAATTATTATCATTTAAAACCCATAGATAGTATTTCTGTCATAATATCTTAGTTTAGTTGAACTGCTTTTATTTTGTTGGTTTGTAGTGAATTCCTGTGTTTCTATTTCAGTGACAGTAACAAACACGTGTCCGGATTGTATTTGATTAATCGTACAGGCCTACTTTTGATTAATTAATCCAAAAATGGCCAAATTATTAAACTTGAGCGCTTAAGCTTCTTATTTAATGCAAGTACACTTTTATTTTATTTAGAAAGATCTGTTTAGTAAGACTTTTCCAGAAAACCTTTTTTTTTGTGTGATATTAAAATATTGTGTAATTTTAATTTCTATTTATTTTATTGTATTAATATGTAACTGGTAGAAAATGCACAACACAGATCCTGTGAACCTGTGATCTTCATCTGCTGACACGGCTTTAATGTTTATACTATCCACCTTCCGTGACATTCCACATTACAGCGGTTTTACTGCAGATAATTAAAAGCTAAATAAAACATCAAATGTCATAGAAATCATATGGTGACGACTCTGAGTTTACATGATCATCTAACTGTGTAATGTGGTTCATGAGCTGCTGTTCTCTAGTGAATATGTGTCCCTGGAGCACAGTCATAAGCAGCACAGGTATATTTAGTCAACAATACATTGTATGGGTCAAAATTATACTTTTTTATTTTATGCCAAAAATCGTTAGGATATTAAGATCATGCTCCATGAAAATATTCCTACCGTAAATATATGAACTTATTTTTTGATTAGTAATATGCATTGCTAAGAACTTCATTTGAACAACTTTAAAGATGATTTTCTCAATATTTAGATGTTTTTGCACCTTCAGATTCCAGATTTACAAATATTGTCCAAACCATACATCAATGTAAATATTATTTATTCAGCGTTCATATGATGCATAAATCTCAATTTCACAAAATTGACTCATATGACTGATTTTGTGCTCCAGGGTTACATATTACTGCAAACTATAGAATGTAACAGTTTCCACACAAATATGTGTGCCTGACATTACTGTAAGTGATTTTTAACTCCAGGTCTGTGATGAGGACGCTCTGTCCGTGTCTGATATGTAGATGTGTGTTTGTTATTTGAAAGCAGCATGAGTTATTTATTCAGCGGCGTGTGATGAAGAGCAGATGAAGCGACCGCTGCGTTCGTCCCTCTCCTAGTCAAATCTGACTTTGAGCAGCTCACAGAAACGAGGAGCTCGTCCTTCGCTCTTTCATTTGTTCATCCGTGTCAATATGATGTTAACCAGCTTCTAGTTTATTAACACGAGTGTCATTCTCTTCAACATCATTTACTGGCATTTCAATTACTGGGCAGCTCGTTAAGTGCTGCTTTAGTTAATTACAGAGCGTGGTTGTGAGCGAGACATGCCTGCTGATAACTGATATCAGTGTTCACTGCAAAAAATCATTCTCTTACTCAGTGTTTGTGTCTTGTTTTCTGGAATAAATATCTAAACATTCTTGAATCAAGATGCATTTACTGTACAAGTAAAATAATTTTAGATATTAAGCCTTGTTTAAAAAAAATAATTATTCTCCATTTTCTTAGTTTTTGCTTAAAACAAGAGTATTTCACTTACCCCACTGGCAGATCATTTTACTTATTTTAAGCAAAATTCACTTAATTATTTTGTTTCCCTGGAAACAAGATTAAATATCTTAAGTCATTTTGCTTATCTAGTAAAAGTATCTTGATTTAAGAAGTTTTAGATATTTTCACTAGAAACAAGACTAAAATACTAAGTAAGATAAGCCATTTTTGCAGTGTGTGTCTGTGCGTGCATGCGTGTGTGTGTGTGTGTGTGTGTGTGTGTGAAACTCATCTAGTAGCTCACAGACTCTACTGCACAAACACAAGAACCTGGGAGAAAATAACTGCGCTTCAGTCTTTCTCTATTAAATGCATAAGCATTAGGTCATGGGTTCGAGTCCCAGTGAATGCATGAACCCAGTGATGTGTGGCTTGAATGCAGTGTGAGTAAAAGCGTTTGCCAGAAGCATGGATGTAAAGCGTGAGGTTTGATCGCTCAGTGTCTCTGCGCCATCGCTCACACATGTTTTTCTCCCGTGCAGCAGGGTCTGGCTCTGATCTGCAGTGATTTGTGGGTAATTTGTTGCACAAGGAAACTCATGCGTCCCTGAGAGCATGCGAGGTCAGAGGTCAGTGTGTAAATCAGAGCGCCGTATATCAGTCCGTCCCATCGCTGAGCTCATTCTCTTACAGGCTGAGGTTCGTGTCAGCAGTTCTCTCAGGTTTTCCATGATGCTCGGTGGCGCGGTCGATCTCTGACGCATGTTCTGCTAAGCCAATTAAAGATATCTGCTGATTAGATGTGTGTATGTGTGTGTTTCGGCAGGCTGAAGTTCAGAAGTGATCGAGCGGAGCGGCAGGACTCAAACATGCGGTCGCAGGCCTTGTTGCTGTATTTCACGGTGCTGCAGATGGCCGGAGCCGCTTTCCCTGAAGACACCGAGCCAATCAGTATTTCACATGGCAACTGTGAGTAACTGCGTCTCATCTCCTCGCTGTGTCTCGTCTTGTTCTCATCCCGCCGTCTTTTTCTCACAGCGGCTCTGTGAAATGTGATTCTGGTGGCCAGAGAAACTGTTAATGCTGTCTGAGTCGGCGAGGCTTCAGAGATCCTCTTTTGTTTTTCCTGTCAGGATGAAAGACTTACAAATAAACTCTCTCTCACACACTCTCACACACACACACACACTCACACACACTCGCTCATGCTCACACACACACACACACACACACACACACACTCACACACACTCGCGCATACACACACACACACACACACACACACACACTCATGCTCACACACACACACACACACACACTTAAAGACCAGTAGGCAAGACACAATTATCTTGGTACTCCTCAGCAGGGCGTCACAACACATGCTGGACACCACCCGAGTCAAACAATCTTACCTTAGACTCATCAGACCACAGAACATGGTTCCAGTAACTCATACTCTTGGCCAGGGTGTCTTCAGCAAACTGTTTGCAGGCTTTCTTGTGAGCCAGCTTCAGAAGAGGCTTCCTTCTGGGACGACGGCCATGCAAACCGACTGACCTTCTGCTTCTGCCACCTCTAAAGCACTGCTGGCAGCACTCATGCATCTGTTTTCTGAAGCAGGCTTCTGCACCTGACGCACAGCACAAGGACTCGGCATCATTGATCGACCCTTGAGAGGCCTGTTCCGAGTGAAACACGTCTTGGAAAGCCTCTGTATGACCCTGGCCGCTGTCCTGTAATTCAGTTCCAGGCTGTTACCCAACTTCTTTTAGCCTCGGCCATCTTTGTGTAGAGCAACAATTATAATTCTCAGATCCTCAGAGAGTTGTTTGCTATGAGGTGCCGTGCTGAGAGTATTGTACTCACTTTGAACTGCTCTAAAACAAGATACACACATTTGTATAGTCCTGTCAAGCAGACTACACATGAACATGATGACTAGGACACGTGGCACTGCATGGTTCAAATACTTATAGCTGTTTTCACTTTTGTTGCCAGCTTTTTTGACAATAATGTCTGTATGTTGTGTTATTTTCAGGACAGTTAATCTTTACTGCTATACAAGATGCACATCGACTACTCTAAAATATATCCAAGTTTCATTTTTATAGAATTGTCCCTTGGACAGATATACTAAAATGAAATGCGAGGGGTGTACTCACTTTTGTGAGATACTGTAAATTATTAAAATATTAACTTAAATCTCAGGAGGAGTCAAGTAAATATTTATTTTCGTCCTGATTGCTAAAAAATGTCTGTTTTTGTCTGTTTTTGATCGATCATGGTGTTGAAGAGCAAAACATTATTTTGCCACGAAACGTCTGTGAATCAAACTCTGTTCCACTTCCTTCCCTGTGTGTGTGTGTGTGTGTGTGTGTGTCTCTCTCTCTGTGTGTGTGTGTGTGTGTGTGTGTCTCTCTCTCTGTGTGTGTGTGTATGTGTGTGTGTGTGTCTCTCTCTCTCTCTCTCTGTGTGTGTGTGTCTCTCTCTGTGTGTGTGTGTGTCTCTCTCTCTGTGTGTGTGTGTGTGTGTGTGTGTGTGTGTGTCTCTCTCTGTCTCTGTATGTGTGTGTGTGTCTGTGTGTGTGTCTCTCTCTGTGTGTGTGTCTCTCTCTGTGTGTGTGTGTGTGTGTGTGTGTGTGTGTGTCTCTCTCTGTCTCTGTATGTGTGTGTGTCTGTGTGTGTCAGATACCAAACAATATCCAGCGTTCGTGGGACACAAACCGGGAAGGAACAACACGCAGCGGCACAAGCTGGACATTCAGCTGATTGTCATCATGAACCGGACTCTCTATGTGGCCGCGAGGTGAGTTTGCTATTTAAAGATGGTCCCGGTTATTAGCAGAGACTGGTAAAGCGCAGCTTGAGCAGATTGTTGGCATGGTAACCAGCAGCCCATTCACAGCATATGGATGAGAAGCAGCACATGTTCAGAGTCAGAGAGCCAGCGGCCGTGAGAATCAGACGAGAATCGACCCATAAAATGCAGCCAAATCACAGAGATGCTGACTCGCACGGGACTAATGTTATCACAGGACCTCGGTGTTCGGCGAAGTATGGAAGGTCATTTGCAGGGGAATTCTTACGTTACATATTAGAAACATGGCCGATTCTATCAATTAAGATCACAGACCACCTCCGCAATTATTACAAATGAATGGAGGTCACCAGGTATTACTAACCCCCGTGCGAAGAGAACATGTATTGCGTTTCCTTCATTTCTCTATTAAATATGTCTTTTTTTTTGGCGTGTTTTACAGAGAGTTACACTTGATCACACTCTTGATTGCTGTAGGCTCCGCCCACTCACTCTCCACTAATGAAAACGCTGGAACTCTGATTGATTGATTGCTGTAGGCTCCGCCCACTCACTCTCCACTAATGAAAACGCTGGAACTCTGATTGATTGACAGCTGGAGTCTCCGCCCACTCACTCTCCACTAATGAAAACGCTGGAACTCTGATTGATTGATTGATAGCTGGAGTCTCCGCCCACTCAATCCTCCACCAGTCAGATGTCTGATCACACGAGGGATCTCTAGCACGAGGGAAAGCTCTAGCGGTGGATCAGTGTTTTTCTGATGGTCGGATCACGGCTCGTTTCACACTAGATCTCGTGTTTTTCTCTCTGCAATCTTTCCTGCGTTCAGCTGCAGGCTCTTCTGGGCTTTCTGTTGTTTTGTGGCTTTATTTAGGCCTGTAGTGGCTGATTGTGACTCAACAACACGTGTGTAAAAATAGGTTTTCTTCAGCTTGTTTTGTTTCTTGAAACACCAGTGCAGCTCACCAAAAACAAAACCGTGATGAGAATACAGCAGGACAGAGAGAAAGAGGAATGAAGTTGTGATTAGAGGTCTTCACGGAGGACCCGAGACCCAAGGACCTGGGACCCGTACAGGTTCGGGTCTATATTTTAAATGGTCAGCTGGGTCCGGGTCGGGTCCCAATCTATTGCTTCGGGTCCCGGATATTTTTTAACATTGTGTTTAATACCCGAGTCGATCGGAGAACACTGCACCTGTCAGAGATCAGTGCCAAAAAAAACACGCGTTACCTCAGCCGCCAGAAACAGAGCGTGGGCAGACTTAATGTAGTACTGCAAGCGGACGGTGATCATGGATTGCTTCATGAGTGATGTGAAAAACAAAACTGAAGAGACACCTGTTATTGAACACACGCAGTAAAGTGTAACAAACTTCTAATTCAGTGCGTTTTTTGATGAAAGAAAAATATTGCTCCGAGTCTTTATTACAAGCAACAAAAAGTATGGTTATTGTAGTTCAAAAGGGTAAACGTAACAGTCGAAGTTGACCCGAGATGGAAAAAAAAACTGCGAAGTTGCATTAGTCATCCGTCTCCGTGACAGCAAGCAGACTTTTAAAGCTGGAAAAATGAGTGGATTAAGACTCTTTCAGTCAGCAAGAGATCGAGAGGAACAGCCTAACATGGATGGAAAAGAGGATTGTATGCATCGCAGTCAGGGAGAGGGCGACTAACAGTAGTTAAGGCAAAACTGTTTTTTTTCCGCAACTTGTTTACATTTACGCATTTAGCAGACGCTTTTATCCAAAGCGACTCACAGTACATTCAGGTTATACATTTTCATCAGTATATGTGTTCCCTGGGAATCGAACCCACAACCTTTCACGCTGCTGATGCAATGCTCTACCACCGAGCCACACAGGAACACTTTTAGTCCTGATAATAAGAATGCATACATTAATTAGACAGAACAAATCCTCTTAATGCAAATATTTTATGCTTTTGATAATATCTCTGGCTATAGTCGACACATGATTTGATGCATGATTAAACATGCTTTAATTTTCCTCTTGTGTTGTCATGGAACTGAAAAACTAATATGTGTTTATAGTATTTAATTTTTTAGATTTGGTGTGTACTTTAATACTGTCTTATTCAGTTTAGTATTATGTTAGGTTTGAACTTGAACAGTTTTATAAAGTGCATAAATGCGCTTAAGTTTTGGTGTTTTTTTGTCATTCGAAAGATGTTTTCACTGAATGCATTTTATGCATGCATCAATAAACGATCCAGTTTATCCACATAGATGCTGTGTGAAGAGTTTTGAGGCATGTGATTATAAAAGTCTGTAATTATGGATTTAGTTGATATCCGCTCAAGTGGATTCAGACCTTAGTAGATGTGAGATATAGAGCTGAAGTTTCTCAGGAGCTATGTTTCCATCCACCTACTTTTAAGAGCAACGCTGGATGGAAACGCATCAAATCTAATAATGCGCTTAATAAAAACATATGCACACAATTGAGTAGGATAAACTTTTTATCCAATTAGAAAAAAATTGCATAAGCTACTGTATGATGCAAACACATTTACTGAATAAATTCCACCATGTGCATTAAACTACCATCTCTGCCATGTTAAAGTGAGACGACAAACTAAGAGGCATTATTAAAAAATAGCTTTTTCTTAAGACAGCTTAAAAAGTTTGGCGAATCTAAAGTTGGTATGTTCAGTTTTTATGGGTCTGTCATTGAAAGCGTGACTTTCTCAATAATTGTGTGGTTTGGTAGAAGTCAGATTGGTAATATAACTCTTTTGGATGAGATCTATGTCTCATGTTTGCATATTAAAGGTCTTTCTCTCCTGAAAGCTCCAGACACCTCGTTACGCCTCTTCCTTCAGGCAGACGCCTCGGAGATATTACAACTAAGTCTACATGTTTTCTGAACATTGTGCATGCTCTTAATTACTCTGGTATCTATGCATTTGCATTTCACTCGTTGTAATTGATATGATATATACTGTACGTATAGATTCATTTATGTCAAAGTCTGCTTTATTGTCAATTCTGCCTCATGTACAGCACATGCACCCACAGATAACACTAACAATAGAGCTTAAAATACAGATCAATACAGATTAAAACAATATGTGACCCTGGAGCACAAAACCAGGCATAAGGGTCCATTTTTTGAAATTGAGATTTATACAATTATGCATAAATAATATTTCCATTTGATGTATGGTTTGTTATGAAAGGACAATATTTGAAAATATGGAATCTGAGGGTGCAAATTATTTTGCATATTAATTATAAAAAATTAAGTTTTGATATATTTACGGTAGGAATATCTTCATGGAACATATATCTTAACATGATCTTAATATCCTAATGATTTTTGGCATAAAGAATAATGATAATTTTGTCCCATACAATGTATTGTTGTCTATTGCTACAAATATAGCTGTGCTGCTTTTGACTGCTTCTGTGCTCCAGGGACACATTTATATAAAATACAAACTATATAAATAAGGACGTGTAAAAAATAAACAAGATAGATAAAGAACAACTAGGTTGTTATTGCAATAAATAAGTGATGTGACTTTGCGCAGGATAACTTGACTAACGAACGAACCGATCTCGTTACACAGCATCTGAAAGGTTCTGGTCGTTCTGAGATGCTCGAGCAAAGTCTGTCATCCAAGTATTTCTTACACGACTGCGTTCCCAAACAGCACAAATCTACCTCCGAACGCACTGACAGCAGTTCTTGTGTTTCATCTGCTCGCTCTGAGGCGCAAGTAATCATCATTAACAATTATATATAGTGCCAGTTTAACTAAAAGTGAAGGTTTTGTTCTCTTTGATTCGTTGGATGGAAACGGTGCTTTATTCGCAAATGGTCTGCGACACGCACACTCTCGCGCACACACACACACACACACACGCACACTCACACGCACACGCACACACGCACACACCACACGCGCGCACACACACGCACACACACACACACACACACACGCGCACACACACACACACACACGCCGCACACACACACACACACACACACGCACACGCACACTCACACGCAGACACACCACACACACAACACACAACACGCACACACACACACACACACACACACACACACACACACACACACACGCTCGCTCACACACCCACACACAACACGCACACACACTCCTCTACACACACACACACACACACCACACACACACACACACACACACACACACACACACACACACACACTCACACACACACACTCACACACTCTCGCTCAAACACACACACACACACAACACAACACACACACACACACCTCACACTCACACACACACTCATACACACTCACACACACACACTCTCTCACACACACTCACACACACACACACACACTCTCTCACACACACACACAGACACACACCCCACACACACACACACAACACACTCACACTACACTCTCATCACACACACACACACACACACACACACACACACACACACACTCTCTCGCTCTCTCTTTCTCACACAACACACACACACACACACCACACACACACACACACACACACAACACACACCACACAGCTGAGCTCTGGGTCTGGAGGTGCTCATGGGACATTGTCCAGATTCCTCAGGCTGCGGCCGAGGCGTCCCTTAACAACCCCACCCCCCCCCCCCCCCCCCCCCATCATGAGAAGAGAGACGCTGCTCCACTGACCCCAGAACAGCTGACAGACTCAGAAGGTTCTGGAGTTTGAGCCTCTTGTGTGTGATAGAGGGCGGAGCTTCGGCGGAGGATTGACAGGTGTGAGACGCATACTAATGAGCTCCTTTCTCTGCGAACACAGAGTGAGAGAGTTTGACAAAAGACCACCAGATGAACACGGCCGGCCCGCATGAGAAGCACATTCCTGCGCACAAAGAGCCTCTGTTGAGCTGATCAGACCTGCGCTCAGTAAAACCCATCAAACGTGACCGGGACAGATACGCATGCGCGTGAAGATGATGATTATTCACTTTCTCTCCTTCAGAGAAACTGACCAGAAATCTGGAGCTTCTTCTCTAATCAGATATAGCAGATAGCGCTTTACACATCACAGATTGACAGAGATAAACAGGGAAATATCAGAGTCAATTATGGAAACTCATACTGATTGATAAATATATTCTCGATGGTCATTAACGAACGATCTATGGCTCAGTCCAATCAGCAACAACAGTGAAAACATCACAATCCAATCATTTAAATCCACTGATGTACTGATAAACCACAGTTTGGGAGACCCTTTAACTTATGAACCTGACTTTATCCAGCGTTCAGATTTATGTGCTGGAAATTTGTGCATATTAAATTAGATATTGCCTCATTTGCATATGTGTCCTTGCAGCACAGGTATATTTGTAGCAATAGACAACAATACATTGTATGGATTTCTCTTTTATGCCAAAAATCATTAGATATTAAGATCATGCTCCATGAAGATATTGTGTAAATATATCAACTTAATTATTGATTATTAATATGCATTGCTA
>QVTF01020026.1:22500-47500 GCA_003573665.1 Oxygymnocypris stewartii
TAAATACTCAAATTAATGTAAAAGAACATCTACACAGACATGTTTATAATTAAATAAGCTTTTATTCTCAACAATATCTATCATTTTCTGTCTCTGTTTGGATGCAGTAAAAGCACTGAACACATCTGGCTTGAAATCAGGATCACAATATAATGTCTAGAAATGTTTGTAATCAGTAAGAAACAAGCGTAAATAATAAGATGTGATTTTCTAATTTCTCGTCTCGTTTCAGGACGAGTGCCATAATTTCATCAAGGTCCTGCTGCAGCAGAGCGACGACTCTCTGTTTGTCTGCGGAACCAACGCCTTTAACCCGTCCTGTCGGACCTACAGGGTAAGAGTATGGTGTTAGCGTGACCTCTGACCTCAGGGTCAAGGGTCAGACAGCGATGGATGAGAGCTATCATGAAGACGCGTTCTGAATGAGACACATGTGTGAGATCGGGACCGTGTGTTTTCTGACCAGTGATTGGTGAAGCGGTTCAGAAGTAGTCCACACGCTTCAGCTTTGAGATCACCGGTGTGTTTGTGAGGGAGCTGGAGAAAGGCTGGGTTTTGCTGTGATGTATTGGCTCTAAACGCTGCTGTTTTCACATTGAGCGGCTGCTTTAGTCTCGCTCAGTGTTTTTACTCGATTTGACCCCATCATCTGCTGCTCTGAATCACAGAATGACCAGAAGATTTCTGCCAGCCGTCGCTGTCTAATAACTGGCTCGGTTCAGCAGAGAGATGCTGAAGCGCGTTTGCCAAAAGCAGCATTTCCCCCCCGCAGACGCTGAGCCTTTGGAAGCCCTTGAGCAGCGTAGTGTCCACGGCTCTGAAAACAGCGTCTGTTTGAGGGCCAAAGTCGTCCCACTTTAATCATCAGCGTACAAATGTTCTCCTGAACGGATGCTTGGATACGCGGCCTCCTCCCGAGAGTCCATCTGCGGCCCGCTCCGAGCTGCTGGATTTAGGGATGGTGTCCATTACATCAGCTGTTGCCGGGCGGAGCGGAGCGTAGCTATCCAAATGATGATCGGAGCGCATGCTTTCCTTCTGAGTGCTTTATGGTGCTCTGATGCGGGTCCAGACTGGTTTATACTGGTTCTGAGCTGATCCAGAATGTTTTATACTGGCTCTGAACTAGTCCAGACTGGTTTATTGTGGTCTGGTACTGGTCCAGACTGGTTTATACTGGCTCTGAACCAGTCCAGACTGGTTTATTGTGGTCTGGTGCTGGTCCAGACTGGTTTATACTGGCTCTGAACTGGTCCAGACTGGTTTACTGTGGTCTGGTGCTGGTCCAGACTGGTTTATACTGGTTCTGAGCTGATCCAGAATGTTTTATACTGGCTCTGAACTAGTCCAGACTGGTTTATTGTGGTCTGGTACTGGTCCAGACTGGTTTATACTGGCTCTGAACCAGTCCAGACTGGTTTATTGTGGTCTGGTGCTGGTCCAGACTGGTTTATACTGGCTCTGAACTGGTCCAGACTGGTTTACTGTGGTCTGGTGCTGGTCCAGACTGGTTTATACTGGTTCTGAGCTGATCCAGAATGTTTTATACTGGCTCTGAACTAGTCCAGACTGGTTTATTGTGGTCTGGTACTGGTCCAGACTGGTTTATACTGGCTCTGAACCAGTCCAGACTGGTTTATTGTGGTCTGGTGCTGGTCCAGACTGGTTTATACTGGCTCTGAACTGGTCCAGACTGGTTTACTGTGGTCTGGTGCTGGTCCAGACTGGTTTATACTGGTTCTGAGCTGATCCAGAATGTTTTATACTGGCTCTGAACTAGTCCAGACTGGTTTATTGTGGTCTGGTACTGGTCCAGACTGGTTTATACTGGCTCTGAACCAGTCCAGACTGGTTTATTGTGGTCTGGTGCTGGTCCAGACTGGTTTACACTGGTTCTGTGCTGGTCTAGACTGCTTTATACTGGTTCTGAGCTGATCCAGAATGTTTTATACTGGCTCTGAACTGGTCCAGACTGGTTTATTGTGGTCTGGTGCTGGTCCAGACTGGTTTACACTGGTTCTGTGCTGGTCTAGACTGCTTTATACTGGTTCAGAACTGGTCCAGACTTGTTTATGGTGATCTGGTGCTGGTCCAGATTGGTTTATACTGGATAAAATATAAACAATGAAATGGACATTTTAAAAGTTGATAAATATGTAAATAAATAAATGTTAATGTTTGTGCTTCTGTATCTGCTGACCAATCTACAGCATTTTTGTCTTTTGGTAAAAAGAAGAACAGCGTGTCGTATTTGTAGTTGAGAGGATGTTTCTGTTCGTTTGTGTAGATGTTGCATTCATTTTACAATGTTTAAATCATTCCCTCACTCTGATTAAATCAAACGGGAATTAAATTAATGTACAGTGAGGCCATGATTTAATTGAACGAGCGAACGAGTCGTGTCTTAGGAATTAATTCTCAATACATCTTTGTCATCTGTGGCTCAGTACATCATCCATCTGAGTTTGTCATTGTACTGTTTTATTGTTTTATAAGAATAATAATGAATCCAGCAGTTTCAAGCATTGGTTTTGTTCAAAGAAAGAAGATCTAAGTTTTGAGATCGAAGTAAACGCTGTATCTGATCCTCTAAACAGTGCGGTGTAATCGCTAATATCGATTCTGTCTCAGGTTATTAATCGCTGAGATTCCTGGTTCGCTCTTCCTCGCTGTCATGCTGCGGAGCGGGAATACCGTGACATTCCTGATCCCTGTTTGTTTCAATGTATTTTGGGAGGAATGTTAATTGGGTTCCTGATACGTCCCACGTGAGCGCTCGACTCCTGATCGACCTTCTTCAGAATCGCCAAGATGGAAATAGCCAGCGAAACGAGCGGCCTCAGAGAGGAAGAGCTTTAAAAATAACACCGTCTCAGACGCTGAAGGTTAGGGTGGGTTTGACCTCTGACCTCTGACCTTTCCCTTCATTCCTGCAGCTGGACAGTCTGGACGCCGCGGGTGATGAAATCAGCGGAATGGCACGCTGCCCGTATGACGCCAAACACGCCAACGTGGCCCTGTTCGCCGGTAAGACACCGCCGTCACGTCTGAAACGCTTCCATAACGAACGTCTCTCAGAGGAATGCTGGGAAACACGAGGAACTCCCGGCGGCTCCCGGTGGCTCCCTGTTTACGGGAAGAGCGTTTGCTGGCAGCGGCTCGTGTGCGGCCGCTCTGGAAACACATGAAACTATTGTGCTGTGGTTAGAGAGCGTAGCTGGGAGTCCCTCCCCGAAATACAGCAGCAAAAATAACCCTGGAGATGGAAAACCCGCATGACTCATTCCTCCATTAGAGCCGTAAAACCTTCCAATTGCAGGCCAGAGAAACTTCTGCTTTCCCAGCGGCTAAAATAATGCAATTACACGCTGCAGAAAATGCTGTTTGGAAGTTAAAAACAGATTTTTGGAGTACGTTTAACGAGAAAATACTATTTCAGTCTTTCTACTTCAAAATGACATGTTTAATTTTAATGTGTTACTTACTTTGTAATTATTTGTGCAATTTCTACATTTTGAGTAAATCCTACAGCAAATTATTTAGGACCACTAGGAAAGTGAAGTCAGGAAAATTTGCCTTTATTAATAAAATAGGGTCGGGAATGGAGTGAATTATAAATAAATTAATAAATGTATTTATTCATAATGTTTTTAAATTACATAATTAAATAGTACAGTACATATATATCCACCATTATATGGTGGATATAATATCAACAATTCATTGACATGAAATATTATTTTTTAACAGCCCGTGGTTTGTAATTAATATTAATGTGATAATAATCTTTATAGGCAATTTTCTCATAAGCTTATCTCTCTTGATCATTTTTGTGTAAATCTGCCTTTTAAAAATCTATATTTTAAAACCGTTTATCTGCTTCGTTATTAACCAACCAACAGTATTTTTGCCATGTTTACAGCAGGGAATGAATTATAAATATGTAAATTCAAAATGAGAATTAGAGATATTATAATACATTGGTTGATAAAATATAAACCATATAATGAACATTTTTTTTTATTTATCAAACGCCTCGATTGAATTTAATATCAATATGCTATTTCCTCAAGCCAGTATTCTTAATACATGTACCTTTATATAACTCTAATATATATTAGTGCTATCAAACAATTAATCGCGATTAATCGCATCCAAAATAACAGTTTTTGTTGACATAATAAATGTATATGTACTGTTTATTTATTTTGTATGTATAAATACACACACATACAGTATATATTTTGAAATTATATGATGACATAATGATATTTGCATGTTTATATATTTATATTTATTATCTAAATTATATATTATTATATATATAATATTATATTATTATATATATGTTAGTTAATACATTTATGTAAATAAATAAATGTGCTATATTTGTGCTTCTTTATCTGCTAACCACAGAGTATACAGTATATCTGTAGTTGAGAGGTTGTTTCCGTCATTTGTGTAGTTGTTGGATTGACTGTAAATCATTCAAACACTGTTGTTTTCTGCTGTAGATGGGAAGTTGTACTCGGCCACGGTCACAGACTTCCTGGCGATCGATGCGGTCATCTACCGCAGTCTGGGTGACAGTCCGACTCTCCGGACGGTCAAACACGACTCCAAATGGCTGAAAGGTGAGCTGATTTTACCATGACCTGTCGTCACATCAGCGTTAATCCCATCGGAGAGCCAGTTGCTTTTAAAAGTAATGCATTACAATATTGCATTACTATCTAAAAAAGTAACTAATTACGTTACTTAGGTACTTTTTATGGAAAGTGATGCGAAACGTTACATTTGAGTTACTTTTTCAATCTGGGCTTGTTTGTTTTTAACAAAAACAAAGTTCTTCTTTTACAAACGTAAAAGCCCTTCGATATTTAATCTAGAACTACAGTAAGATCATGTTGATATTTAGTCTAGAGCTACAGTAAGATCATGTTGATATTTAGTCTAGTGCTACAGTAAGATCATGTTGATATTTAGTCAAGAACTACAGTAAGATCATGTTGATATTTAGTCTAGAACTACAGTAAGATCATGTTGATATTTAGTCTAGAACTACAGTAAGATCGTGTCGATATTTAGTCTAGAACTACAGTAAGATCATGTCGATATTTAGTCTAGAGCTACAGTAAGATCGTGTTGATATTTAGTCTAGAACTACAGTAAGATCATGTCGATATTTAGTCTAGAGCTACAGTAAGATCGTGTGGATATTTAGTCTAGATCTACAGTAAGATCGTGTCGATATTTAGTCTAGAACTACAGTAAGATCATGTCGATATTTAGTCTAGAGCTACAGTAAGATCATGTCGATATTTAGTCTAGATCTACAGTAAGATCATGTTGATATTTAGTCTAGATCTACAGTAAGATCGTGTCGATATTTAGTCTAGAACTACAGTAAGATCATGTTGATATTTAGTCTAGAGCTACAGTAAGATCATGTTGATATTTAGTCTAGAACTACAGTAAGATCATGTTGATATTTAGTCTAGAACTACAGTAAGATCGTGTCGATATTTAGTCTAGAACTACAGTAAGATCATGTTGATATTTAGTCTAGAACTACAGTAAGATCGTGTCGATATTTAGTCTAGAACTACAGTAAGATCATGTCGATATTTAGTCTAGAGCTACAGTAAGATCGTGTTGATATTTAGTCTAGAACTACAGTAAGATCGTGTCGATATTTAGTCTAGAGCTACAGTAAGATCGTGTGGATATTTAGTCTAGATCTACAGTAAGATCGTGTCGATATTTAGTCTAGAACTACAGTAAGATCATGTCGATATTTAGTCTAGAGCTACAGTAAGATCATGTCGATATTTAGTCTAGATCTACAGTAAGATCATGTTGATATTTAGTCTAGATCTACAGTAAGATCATGTTGATATTTAGTCTAGTGCTACAGTAAGATCGTGTTGATATTTAGTCTAGAACTACAGTAAGATCATGTTGATATTTAGTCTAGAGCTACAGTAAGATCGTGTTGATATTTAGTCTAGATCTACAGTAAGATCATGTTGATATTTAGTCCAGAGCTACAGTAAGATCGTGTTGATATTTAGTCTAGAACTACAGTAAGATCATGTTGATATTTAGTCTAGAACTACAGTAAGATCATGTTGATATTTAGTCTAGAGCTACAGTAAGATCATGTTGATATTTAGTCTAGAACTACAGTAAGATCATGTCGATATTTAGTCTAGATCTACAGTAAGATCATGTTGATATTTAGTCTAGATCTACAGTAAGATCATGTTGATATTTAGTCTAGAGCTACAGTAAGATCATGTTGATATTTAGTCTAGAGCTACAGTAAGATCATGTTGATATTTAGTCTAGAACTACAGTAAGATCATGTCGATATTTAGTCTAGATCTACAGTAAGATCATGTTGATATTTAGTCTAGAACTACAGTAAGATCGTGTGGATATTTAGTCTAGAACTACAGTAAGATCATGTCGATATTTAGTCTAGATCTACAGTAAGATCATGTTGATATTTAGTCTAGATCTACAGTAAGATCGTGTTGATATTTAGTCTAGAACTACAGTAAGATCATGTTGATATTTAGTCTAGAACTACAGTAAGATCATGTTGATATTTAGTCTAGAGCTACAGTAAGATCGTGTTGATATTTAGTCTAGATCTACAGTAAGATCATGTTGATATTTAGTCCAGAGCTACAGTAAGATCGTGTTGATATTTAGTCTAGAACTACAGTAAGATCATGTTGATATTTAGTCTAGAACTACAGTAAGATCATGTTGATATTTAGTCTAGAGCTACAGTAAGATCATGTTGATATTTAGTCTAGAACTACAGTAAGATCATGTCGATATTTAGTCTAGATCTACAGTAAGATCATGTTGATATTTAGTCTAGATCTACAGTAAGATCATGTTGATATTTAGTCTAGAGCTACAGTAAGATCATGTTGATATTTAGTCTAGAGCTACAGTAAGATCATGTTGATATTTAGTCTAGAACTACAGTAAGATCATGTCGATATTTAGTCTAGATCTACAGTAAGATCATGTTGATATTTAGTCTAGAACTACAGTAAGATCGTGTGGATATTTAGTCTAGAACTACAGTAAGATCATGTCGATATTTAGTCTAGATCTACAGTAAGATCATGTTGATATTTAGTCTAGATCTACAGTAAGATCGTGTTGATATTTAGTCTAGAACTACAGTAAGATCATGTTGATATTTAGTCTAGAACTACAGTAAGATCATGTTGATATTTAGTCTAGATCTACAGTAAGATCGTGTTGATATTTAGTCTAGAACTACAGTAAGATCGTGTTGATATTTAGTCTAGAACTACAGTAAGATCATGTTGATGTTTAGTCTAGAGCTACAGTAAGATCATGTTGATGTTTAGTCTAGAGCTACAGTAAGATCATGTTGATGTTTAGTCTAGAGCTACAGTAAGATTACTTTTAAAAAGTAATCTGGTTACTGAAGGATATAATCCTCCTTTTGTGTTAAGTAATCAATTGTATTGTGGGATTTATTATAAATGTTTCCAGATATGTTGCTTGCTGGTATGCAGAGCTTCAGAGCCAATACTGGAGTGCTCTCTGTTAGACTGTATGTGAGTACAAGGGTGTGGGCAGCTATGAGCCCATCAAGAAGAAGGCAGAGGAATGTATGGACACACATACATAACAAGTCCATCAATTACTTGGAGAAACTGGTGCTTGGCACAAACTGGGGGTATGAGTTTTAAGTGTTGTTTTGCAGGACCCAAGGGAAACAAAGGAGGAGAATATGGATTGGAGGAGCGTTGGACGGTTACGACAGCCAATGAAAAGACGACCCACGTGGACAGATTTTATAAATGTCCTGTGAAAATGCTTTTGGTTGTTGCTTCTTTGTAAGACTCTTGTCTGAGAAACAACCCAGCGCGCTGTTCTGATCAATAAATTTCAACACTTTGATATTTGAAGCCTTCCTTCGATTTTTGATCACGCAGGACGATTTGAAGTCCAACATTACGTAACACACGTTACTTGTAATGCTTTCCCTGCAGAGAGCATTAATCGTGTCTAACGAGCGACGGACATCACTGAGACGAGCTCTTCACAATATGCTATGATTTGAATTCATGTTTTGATGTTTGAGCTCACAGTTGCTCTTTCTGATTTCAGAGCCGCATTTCATCCAGGCCATCAATTACGGCGAGTTCATCTACTTCTTCTTTCGGGAAATCGCCATGGAGTACAACAGCATGGGGAAGGTATGGGAAAATCATCTAGCGTGTTTTCCTGCTTCAGACAGGAAGTGACAGGAAGTGGGCGTATGAAGTATGTGAGGGTTTTTAAGAGATCTCAGGCGCGGCCCGTCAGGACGCAGGTACTAAAAATAACACAAACATTGTCTGCTATCCCAACGACGAGCCCTAAATAGCTTTAGGTCCAGAATTCAGTTCCTGGTCTGTGAGTGCTATAAGCAAACAGAAGAGTGCATGACAAAGGCTCATTGTTGTGAGTTCAAAGGCAGAAGACGTGAGATTCGAGAGGAGTAATTACAGCCTGAGCGTCTCCGGTGAATATGAGTTTCTCCAGTTACTGAACAGACCAACCTGCCAGATTACTGTAATTACAGCGACCCTCGTACTCCACACTAACAGCTCAAATTACAGCCGAATCCATGTCAGCAGGAAGAATATCTCAAGTCACATGTGTTTCTATAGCACTTTATACAATACAGAATCAATGATTCATACTTCATCAAATATGAAACCAGTTCAAATTTCAGCTGTAAACCAGCTCGAGTCGTTATTCAAATCAGATCTGCAAAATTAATCAGTTACGAAACTAAATTGATTTCAGCTCTAAAGCAGTTCTACACAATAATATATTTAGATCAAGTTTTCACATCTGATAGTAGCAATGCATTTAGATCAACAATATTGCTGACTATTAATTAGGATTGGGTATTGAAACTCATTTTATAATTATTTTTTTTCACAAGCTTGCAATTTGGATTTAGATATATATGCAAACAGGTCCAGTACGTCAATTTTTAGCAATGAAATGTATTTAGACTAATCCTGTAAAATACTATAAACCCTGTCAGTCATTCATAAAATGTTAAATTGTACATAAGGCGGTTTCTATAATAAACACATATAATACAATTTTAATGATATAATTATAAATCTACTGCAGTTTGTTGTTGAAATATAAACATTTAAACAGTGGATGTCGTAACATGTTTTCTTGATGGATTTATTCAAACATACTGTGCATTAAATATTGAAGACAACAGGTTTAGTATAAATATAATTAATATGTTATATAGTGCACATATTTATCAAAATGCTCCATTCTGGAGTTATTTTTTCTAGCTGTGAGTTTATGATCGTATGGTAAATGTGACGTTAGATGATCTCAAGCTGTTTTATTGGCATCTTTCTGTGGTTGAATCACTGATTGATCGATTACAGGATTCAGGATTCGTCTGATGTTCGTTCATGTTTATTTGCTGCTGTAACTAGTAGTAAAGAGGAAGAGATTACCGGTGATCTGTCAGCAAAAGAGTCATAATAACACATTTACTGATTAGATTTAGTGATAAAGTGACAGAGTGAATTGAAAGCTGATACTTAGTTTCATATCAAATGTAACAAAGCACAAAGATTTGTCTGATTATTGGATGTTTTATTCACACATCAATGTTAATCAACTTCTTGGGACTTAAGAATCATCAAAATGAGAATTAATTGTGGTAACGCTTTATTCCGATGGTCTCTTTTTGGTTGAGCATTATGTTGACTATAAGTAACTTTGCACAACTAACTCTCATTAGAGTACCAGTAGACTGGTCATACAAAATGCATGCTATTGTTTATTTAGTACTGATCTGAATACGATATCTCACATAAAAGATGTTTACATGTATTCCACAAGAGAAAATAATAGTTGGATTTATAAAAATGATCCAGTTCAAAAGTGTACACACCCTTGTGTTCTTAACACTGTGTTGTTTTCTGAATGATGCACAGCTGTGTTTATTAGTTTAGTGATAGTTGTTCATGAGTCCCTTGTTTGTCCTGAACAGTTAAACTGTCTGCTGTAAATCCTTCAGCTCACACAAATTATTTGGTTTTCCAGCATTTTTGTGTATTTGAACCCTTTCCAACAATGACTGTATGATTTAGAGATGCATCTTTCCACACCGAGGACGACTGAGGGACTCATACGCAGCTATTACAGAAGATTCAAACACTCACTGATGCTCCAGAAGGAGAAACATGCATTAAGACCCAGGGCGTAAAAACTTTTGAATTTGAAGATCAGTGTAGATTTAACTTAATTTGTCTTCTGGAAAACATGTAACTAGCTTCTGCGGCTTCTAAAGGGCAGAACTAAATTAAAAAATATGATATTTAGGCAAAACAAGAAAAATATACACATCTTCATTCTTTTCAAAAGTTTTCACGCCCGGGCTCTTAATGCATGTTTCTCCTTCTGGAGCATCAGTGAGTGTTTTAATCTTCTGTAATAGCTGCGTATGAGTCCCTCAGTCGTCCTTGGTGTGGAAAGATGCATCTCAAAATCATACAGTCATTGTTGGGAAGGGTTCAAAAATGCTGGAAAAGCAAAGAATTAGTGGGAGCTATAGGATTTTTCTGAAGAACAGCAGACAGTTTAACTTGTTTGTTCATGAGACAAACAAGGGACTCATGAACAACTATTATTAATCTAATAAACACAGCTGTGGATCATTCAGACAACAACACAATGTCAAGAACACAAGGGTGTGTAAACTTTTGAACTAGATCATTTTTATAAATTCAACTATTATTTTCTCTTGTGGACTACATGTAAACATATTTTATGTGAAATTTCATATTCAGATCAGTACTAAATAAACAATAGCATGCATTTTGTATGATCCCTCTTCAAATCAACATTTAGCATTGACTTCAACTGTACGTGTCAACTAACTCTCATTAGAGTACTAGTAGACTGTTTGCTTAATATCTGCTATTATTGTGTCCCAACAGACATTCTACTGACTATAAACTTATTCTAACCCTACCAGTCTACTAATACTCTACTAACACTCTAATGAGAGGTAGTTGATATGTAGGTGCAATATTACTTATAGCCAACAGAATGTGTTAAAGAGACGTCAAAATAAAGAGAAATGGTCTTTAAAATCAAATTAATCAAAGGCGATAGGAACAAGAAACCTAAACTCCATCAGGGACAGAAGTACCAATTCTCCTGAAGCATTTCTAGTGTTTTTGAGTGCATGATGTGTGTTTAATGTCTCTCCGATCAGGTGATGTTTCCACGAGTGGCTCGCGTGTGTAAGAACGACCGCGGCGGCTCTCAGCGAGTGCTGGAGAAACAGTGGACGTCTTTCTTGAAGACGCGCCTCAACTGCTCCATCCCTGGAGACTCGCACTTCTACTTCAGCATCCTTCAGGCCGTCACCAACGTCATCCACATCAGCGGCCGCGACATGGTCATGGCCACCTTCTCCACGCCGTACAACAGGTACAGAATTAGGGCTGTCCTAAAAAAATGTGAATTTTGAATATTCGGCGAATTTATAATAAAATACGCAAAAACGTTGCATTTGAAATTTAGGTGTGCGTCACGCTGCCTTATCAGTGGCACACAAGATGCGATGAAGTGCGTTTTAAAGTGCCCCTATTATGGGTTATGAAAGGTTCATATTTTGGTTTTGGGATTCAACAGGTTGACATGCATGCAAGGTCAAAAAACATTCATTGTCTAATAATATGCATTTATTTTTGTATGATCCCTCATACTTGGTAAAATAATCAACATTTTGCAGATTCTGTAAGGTGTATGTAAACTTTTGACTTCAACTGTAAGTGCAAAGTTACTTATAGTCAGTAGAATGTATGTTGGGACACAATCACAATAAAGAGTTAGCAGATATTAATCATAAACAGTCTACTAGTACTCTAATGAGAGTTAGTTGACATGTAGGTGTAAAGTTACTTATAGTCAGCAGAGAACTTAGATAAGGTTTGTCCAAGAACTTGCTGTATTTGTCCTTGACGTCTCGAAAGGGGTGGGAAAGTCACTAAATCTAGCTACAAAATGACTACATTGGCAACCGTGGATAAGACCTTGTTTATCATGACTGATATTCCTGTGAATGAACTCATGTTGATGGGAAGGCGACACACAATGACCCTGTTAGTCAGAGCTTCTGTCTCACACAGATTCACAGTTCATACAATCACAATCCGGCCCTTGTGTGCCGCTCGTGTCCGAGCCGGAGTGATTGCTGAAAGCATGTCTCCGTGATGAATGTGTTACAGTATCCCGGGATCGGCCGTCTGCGCGTATGACATGGCGGAGATCGCGGGGGCCTTCAGCGGACGCTTCAAAGAGCAGAAGTCGCCCGATTCCACCTGGACGCCCGTCCCAGAGGAGAAGGTGCCCAGACCCAGGTATCCGTCCCACACGCTTCCATTGGGTTTCTACGTACGGTCCAGCTCTCAGTCATTCTCCTCGTTCACCGAGAGACACTGCTGACCAAACCAGTGTTCATGCACTGCTATATTTGGCTTCCATATCATGCCTTCTTTCAGTCCAGTGGAAAGAAAACATGCAAAACACACATTTAAATGTTTATTGTATTGCACTTTATCTATTTGCGTCTCTAGATTTCAATCTTTAAAGAGTTTTTTCTACTTACAAACAGCAAACAATACAGTTTTATTCCTCTCTATATTCTGAAAGCTTGTTCATATTTCATTCCTACAACATTTTACTCATAAAAACTCATGAAAATGTCTGTTTACGGTATTTTATATAGTGCTGTTAAACGATTAATCACATGTATTTTTATTATAAGAAATGTTTTATATATTAAATATATTTATGTAATATAAATATATACTGTATATATATATATATTGTAAATGCTTTAAATTATATATATATATATTCTATGTCTGTGTTTTTATTTATGCATAATAAATACACACATACTATGTAAACAAAAAACTTTGATTTTCGGATGCGATTAATCGCAATTAATCATTTAACGGCACACTTTTTTTTATTTATGGAGTGATAAAAAGAGAAATCAGACAAGAATTATGAACCTGACTCTATCCAATATTGTATGTAAATCAGTGTATATTATTATATAATGCCTGTATATTAAATTAGACACTGATAATTTGCATATTTAAACATAACATTTAAGAAAACGTGTCTTAATGTACTGTGATTGATCAAATGGAGAAGTATTGTAAGATGCTTATAGAAGCATCCTATAACGTCTGAGAGCCAATCAGAATCGACTATTCAACGTGTTCTGCGATAATCAGCTTTAATATGTGCATTCACGTGTAGTCTTATAATGATTTAACTCTATTTAAGTTAGATTTAATGTAATTTATTTTTTTATAATAAATAAACTAATAATAAAAATGTTATTATTTTTTTTTATCAATAATTTTATTTTAATGTATTTGTCCGTGTTATGCACACACACGCACATAAACCTGATTCTCCAGCTGATTAAATCGTCTCTCTGGCACGTCTTTGTGTCACGAACGGCGGGATTATCGCCTGCACTGATTAACATAAAATGATGCGTTTGTGTGAAACGAGGTCAAGTGTTAATGAGAGCGGCCATGCCAACCACGTCTCAATGTAATTGTGTTTCCTCTGTGCGGGAATGAAGCAATACAGAAGCATAAGCCTTCCTTCATTCAACACATTTATCGCAGGCAGGCAGCTGAGATTCATTACAGTGATCTAACTGTCCAGTTCAAGGCAACATATTCATTACAGTGATTTAGGCTCACTGTCGTGTGATTATAGCATTAGTTGGTCAGTTGTGTGCTGTTCATATCACTGATGCAGTAGATGTTCACCGCTGTCGTCTTCAGGCCGGGCGTCTGCGCTGGATCTTCCTCTGGAGAGAAGTTCAAAGTGTCCAACGAGTTTCCAGATGAAACTCTGAACTTCATCAAGCTTCACCCGCTGATGGACGAGGCCGTTCCTTCCATCGCCAATCGCCCGTGGTTCCTCAAGACGATGGTTCGGTGAGTTGAGTTGGGTCAGAGGTCCTTCTAAGATGTGAATTATGCATGGAGATTATGCAAATACGGCTTGGTGCAAGTCTTCATAAGCGCTGCTCGTTTTCGTGGATGGATCGAGTCATTTGCGTGTGATTCAGACACAAAGCCTGAGTGATTCATAAGTATCTGGAGATATTTAATGAATGATGTGACCCTGGAGCACAAAACCAGTCATAAGGGACCATTTGTTTTTATTGAGATTTATAAAAGTATACATAAATAATCTTTCCATTGATGTATGGTTTGTTATGATTGGACAATATTTGAAAATCTGGAATCTGAGAGTGCAAAAAATTCTAAATATTGAGAAAATCATCTTTAAAGTTGTTCAAATTAAGTTCTTAGCAATGCATATTAATAATCAAAAATTAAGTTTTGATATATTTACGGTACAAAATATCTTCATGGAACATGATCTTAATATCCTAATAATTTTTGGCAAACTATAATTTTGTCCCATACAATGTATTGTTGGCTATTGCTACAAATATAGCTGTGCTGCTTATGACTGCTTTTTTGCTGCAGGGATACATATAATATAAGCTCGACCCTGAAGGAAAGATCTCTAAAAATCCAAAGCAAAGCAAAAGACTGCCGTCTGTCTTTCTATAATGAAGTGGATTATGGGAGAGTTATCTGTTCTAGCAGAACGAGACTCTTTGAAACAACGTCTGCTTTCAGTCTGATAAGTTTGTTCATTTGGGTTTGTGTAAATGTGCTCCAGTAAAACCCAGTTATTGAAAACACATTTGCTGAATGTATTCGTTTCTCTCAGCATCAAAGACTCCACCGATTTGGAAAGATGAATCATTTGTCGTCTTATTTCCATCTCGCCAGTTTTAATCACCCTGAAAATGTATTTGCATACGGATTTGGAAATTATACATACATTTGATTAACTCTGAGATGAGCTGCTAATTGGAGTGGCAGTTGCCAGATTACACGCTTTAATTCCTTTAGCGAGAGCCGAGGCGGAAAACCAATGGAAATTTCATTGTAATAGTGTTCATTTTGTCAGTCGTTTTTAATCTAGACTTAGTCAAATGTCCTTTTTAGTTTTCATTATATATGTGACCCTGGAGCATAAAAGCAGTCATCAGCAGCGCAATAGGCAACAATACATTGTATGGGTCAAAATTATACATTTTTCTTTTATGCCAAAAATCATTAGATATTAAGATCATGTTCCATGAAGATATTGTGTAAATATATCAAAACTTAATTATTGATTAGTAATATGCATTGCTAAGAACACCTTTAAAGGTGATTTTCTCAATATTTAGATTTTTTTGCACCCTCAGATTCCAGATTTTCAAATATTGTCCTATCATAACAAACCATACATCAATGGAAATATAATTTATTCAAATCTCATTTTAAAAAAACTGACACTTATGACTGGTTTTGTGGTCCAGGGTTTACATTTACTCAACTTTTGTTTAGTCAAGGTTTAGTTGACTAACCCCCGGTTTCACAGACCAGGCTTAATCTAGTCCCAGACTAAAATGCAAATTTGAGCTGTCTCAACTGAAAATATCTTGCTCTGACATATCTTAAAATTGTGTCATTGTTCTGTCAAGATGCACACCTTAATATTTTCCACAAAATTATAATGGCGATTACTGATCATGATTTTTGTCGTTTGATAATTTGACATCTGGCAACACCAACCATGAAAACATGTGGAGGTCGAGAGTTTTCTCTACTCTTTTGTTGAAGAAAATTTGAGTTTAAATTTTTTAGTCTTGTTTTTTGGTCAAAGATAATGCGTGTTGATAGTAAAGTCAGTCTCGTCTTCGTTCATAGTCATAGTTTTCATGCGTTGTAACCCGTGTTCTGTCTCTCTGCCAGATACCGTCTGACACGTATAGCCGTGGATAACGCCGCCGGCCCTCATCGCAACCACACCGTGGTTTTCCTGGGATCGGAGCGAGGAATCGTGCTAAAGTTCCTGGCCAAGATGCGGAGCGGCTTCTTGAACAACAGCCTGTTTCTGGAGGAGCTGAGTGTCTACAACCCAGAGAAGTGTGTATTCCATTAGGACAAGCCGCTCTGTCATTTACACCCGTTTATCAGGTTACAGCGCGTGGTTAGTAAATTAAAGAGCGCTGCTGGTTTGGACCGCCAGGCCTTGCTGAATGATTAAAGCAAAAAGAGAGTGTGGTTAATATGTGCTGACGGCCACGTCACAGCGGAATAAACAGGCAAACGCTGCCCACCAGGCTTTTTGAGGACAGCGATGCTGCGTTTAACCTCAGCATTTTACATTCATGCATTTAGAAGATGCTTTTATCCAAAGCAACTTACAAAAGAGAAACAAAGCAATTTGTCTAAGAGCCAACAATATGTTTAATGCATAACGCCAAGCTTTTGAGAGAACTGGATGAGGAAGCAAACTGGAGAAGAGGAAAAATGCAGAGAGAGAGGATGTTTTTATATTAAAGCAACACCGCAGAACCACATTACTGTGATTTACCATGTTCAAAACAATATACTGGATTATTGCTTGAATATTGAGGAGATGCTTGTGTTTTATTAACAATGATCATAATGATCACAAGCTTTAGTTATTAGCATAACTGTGTGCAAAGCAACAAGAAACTTTCCACATGAAGCAAATGTGAGTCTACAGTAAAAAAACAAACACTTTATTACAATTTTATGAATTGTGTGAATCTGTGGAATTATCTGACATAAGCTGATGTGAATCTGTCGAATGATCAGGTGTGAATCTGAAATGAATCTGTCGAGTGATCAGATGTGATTGTGGAATTATCTGATGTAACCTGATGTGAATCTGTAGATTGATCTAGTGTGAATCTGATGTGAATCTGTCGAGTGATCTGTTGTGAATCTGATGTGAATCTGTTGAATGATCTAGTGTGAATCTGATGTGAATCTGTTGAGTGATCAGATGTGATTGTGGAATTATCTGATGTGAATCTGTTGAATTATCTGACGTAACCTGATGTGAATCTGTAGATTGATCTAGTGTGAATCTGATGTGAATCTGTCGAGTGATCTGTTGTGAATCTGATGTGAATCTGTTGAATGATCTGTTGTGAATCTGATGTGAATCTGTCGAGTGATCTGTTGTGAATCTGATGTGAATCTGTTGAATGATCTAGTGTGAATCTGATGTGAATCTGTTGAATGATCTAGTGTGAATCTGATGTGAATCTGGTCTGAATCTGATGTGAATATGTCGAGTGATTTGATGTGAATCTGTCGAGTGATCTGGTGTGAATCTGATGTGACTCTGGTCTGAATCTGTCGAGTGATCTGGTGTGAATCTGATGTGACTCTGGTCTGAATCTGTGGTGGTGTTCAGGTGCAGCATTGACGGCGTGGAGGACAAGCGCATCATCAGCATGCAGATCGACAGCAGGAGTCACTCTCTGTTCGTGGCCTTCACCTCGTGCGTGGTCAAAATCCCGCTGTCCCGCTGCGAACGTCATGGAAAGTGTAAAAAGTGTGTATGCTTTCTCTCTATCTGAGCTGTTCATGCAGACCACTGTCCTTTCTCCACATTAACCCCTCGTGTGTCTCTCTCAGGTCCTGTATCGCCTCCAGGGACCCGTACTGCGGCTGGATGTCAGAGGGCGCCTGTAAAGAAATCCCATCGGACCCAAAGTAAGCGGCTCATTCTCAGTCTGTAATTATAGATGGTGTGTGCCAAACACTGATGTCAGTCTTTCCTCGCTTTGTGGTTTGAGCTGCTGGAGTTTCTCATCTGGAAAAAAGCATTTGACCCCAGAAAGCCTCCATAACTCATCTCTTTATTAATATAGCGTATTGAATACACAGTATGTTTCCGCTGTCGTCGTCACATGAGCTCATCAGCACGCATTTTATACGCTGTTATTATTTCTGTTCTGATTGAGTTTTCCACTTCAGAAAGCGAGCCGAATGGAGGTTATGTGAGACCGGCTTGTGCAATTTCTCTAAAGTGAAGGATTATGGGATACGATCTGTGTCTGCAATTCAAAGGCTTTTGACTGGCTTTTTCCCCATCGTTTCAGAAAAAGCTTTTTATGAAATGGACCCTGATAAAGAAGTAGGGCGGCCATCCGTACGGTTTTAAATTGGACATTCTGGTCTATCCGCTCATTTGTCTTATGCTTTATACAATGGTATATCATAAAAAATGACAATGATATGTTCAAGTTTATATGAAGTAATGTACATTTTAGACACAATATTGTCATTATGTAAAGTTTTGCTCCCAGATTAACACAGCAATGTTTCATTCCTGAATAATTAAGTGTTTTTGAACGAATATAGGAGTCACTGATTTAATTAGCCATTCATAAAGGCAATTGCTAAACTCAGAAGTGCATACTAGTATACTAATCTTACAATGTTTTACATCGGTTACACTTTATTTCAATAGTCCACTTTAGACATACTACTAACTTTGTAACTGCATATCAACTAATTATCATTAATTTGCAACCACATGTCTCCTAACTCTCAGTAGGGTAGGTTTAGGGTTGATATAATAAGTTGACATACTTGCAAAGTTTCTCACAGTCAGTATGTTGTTTGTTATGGACCCACCAAAAGTTAGAAGATACTAAGCAGAGTCTACTAATACTCTAATGACTGCTAGTTGACATGTAGTTGCAAAGTTACTTACTGTTAGTAGAATGTCTAACATGGACTATCGAAATAAAGTGTTACCTTTACATCTTTGTGTGGCATAAGTAGTAAGAGTAGCATGTTAGTGCACATTTCCAAAATCAGCAAGACACTTGTTTCGTTCCTGAATGTATCAGCTGTTTTAAACGAATCAGTGAATCAATGACCAACTACTGGTGGTTTTAGTTTCATATTCTAAGTATCATTTAATTGTTTTATATTCAGTATATTTCATATTTAACACATTAATCTCCTAACATTGCATAATTGTAGTTGCAGCGTAAATGAGCATCTCTGAGCCGCATTAAACAGTCAAAGACAAATTTAGTTGAATATGATTTAATTTGATCAGTAACTGGTTTAGGATTGTTTTTCAGTTTTTAACCTGCCTTCATGAATCCTGAAAAGTGTTTGAGGTGTTCTCGTGATTCTTCACAAGGATCTGATCTCATCTGAGCTCGGTTTCATTTCAGTGTATTTCTCTCATCTGTCAGATGATGAATCTCTCGCTGGATGGTCGAGGGTTGAATAATAATAAAGAGCCGCTCTTCATCGCAATCCAGCCAGCTTTAGTGAAACTGCAGAAATCTCTGCTTCATTTTCTCATGATATTGTTTGAATGACACATTGACTCACTCGAACATTTATTAATATTGTTTGAAAATGTACTTGAGATTGAAGTCAGTGAGTGTGAAATGGAGGTGTTGAAGTCACTCGCTCACTGCGTGTGTGTGTGTGTGTGTGTGTGTGTGCGCGCAGATGGCCGTTCGAGCAGGACGTGGAACAGGGCAACACAGATGGACTGGGTGACTGCCAAAGTAAGCAGAACCCGTTTACTGAGCGCTGGACGCTCCTCAGACACAGCTGCACTCGACAAGAAGACTCCTTCACATCAGAAACTACAGCAAATATCCACCCTAACGTTGTTTATTATATGCGTGCTGTCACTTTAAATGCTTGTGCTTTAAAGCAGAATGGATTCTGATTGGCTGGCAATGTTTTAATCATTCATCAGCTGGAAATTGATTCCAATAATTGCCATTCTAATAAGAAATAATGAATTTGGGATTTTCGCATGAGTTCTGCAAACGGATTTGACTTATTTTAAAGGCTGTGGCTAGAAGCGATACAGCGCTTCAGTTTGCCGGTGATCATCTTTAGCTCAGCGCACGCAGCTCAAACAGCAGTACACAACTAATAACTATGATTGGAAAAGTCGTGTATATAATATTCTAATGAGAACATTATTATAATAAAACGTTGTGAATTCTTTGGGTTTAGTTGCCGTGTTTCAGCGCGTTGTTATGGGAAGCCAAGTGCGCGAGTTACACATCTGACTAGCACAAAATAAATTGTGCATTTAAGTATTTTTGTCCATATATAAGTTGTAATATTATGTTTATGTTCTATAAATATCTGATTCAGCCTAATTAACTGGCTATAACAAGCGCTTCAGTTTACCGGTGTTCATGCAGCGCACGCTTCTCAAACAGCGGCTATTTAAAACAGTGGTAGTCTATTAATGTGTTACTTTTTTAAATCACTGAAGCATTTTTATTTTCTCATTATTATTTTCATCAACAATTTTAATATATATTGATATTAATATATTAATATGATATTAATACTAGTAAACAAGACACAAACACTAAGTAAGAAAATCATGTTTTGCAGTGTAGTTGTTGTGTGCATGTGTAGTTTTAATTATTAAATCCTTCTATTTATCGTTATCTTATCAGCACTGCTGTGAACGAGTCTTTGGTCGTCGTAAGCTATCTCTGAGCTCTTTTATGATGTTGTTAAATGTCCTGCCGCCGCAGTTTTATATGTGTCTCTTGATTAATTCAGTATTAAATGATGTGTGTGTGTGTGTGTGAGAGAGTGAGTGTGAGAGAGTGTGTGTGTGTGTGTGTGTGTGTGTGTGTGTGTGTGTGTGTGAGAGTGTGTGTGTGTGTGTGTGTGTGTGTGTGTGTGTGTGTGTGTGTGTGTGTGTGTGTGTGTGTGTGTGTGTGTGTGTGTGTGTGTGAGAGTGTGTGTGTGAGAGTGTGTGTGTGTGTGTGTCTGTGTGTGTGTGTGTGTGTGTGTGTGACAGAGAATCACATTTCAACCAAATTAACACGTTTTGTCATTCATCCCCAGATTCGTTCGTGGCTCTCAATGGTGAGTACAGCTCTTCGTCTCTCATCGTTATTGGCGAATGCTTAATTTCTCTGATTGTGTTTTCTTGTAGAGCGTCAACGCTAGGCAGCAAGGTGTGAGCGATATTACGCTGCCTGTATGTAGATGTAGCTAGAGACCTTTCATTCCCTAATTGGATGGATCTCTGCGCTTTATAGAGCCAAGGATTGCGGGTTAGAGACAGTCGAATGCAAATGACTGTTTACAGGGAATAAACACTCAGGGCTTCTCCCAAGACCCAGCTGAAATTATTCATGAAATACAATCAGGCTAAAAACACATGATTGACAGCCCTCCCCCGGCAGCCAGAGTGAATCTGATTGGCTGAAGCAGTGATTGTGACCTACATATGTGTTTATTGGTAATATTAGCAATCTTCCGCTGAGCTTCATTAGCGGTTGTGTGTCTGTCTCTCCAGTACTTCGTGTGAATGTGTTTGATGTTGCTTTCTCTGGGTTTTCTTCATAAGCGTGTCCATTTAGCTTTATAAGCACATATTCCTCTGTCTGGTTTTCTCTCGTATGTGTGTCATCGTCCTCGCCGGCTCTTCCTCTGGCTGTGGAAAATGAATTATAAAATAGAGCTGTCACACTAATCTCGCGGCCCGTGGCGTTTCTTAAATAAATCATGTTAATGACTGCGGCTGGGAGACGATAAACAACGGCCACCGGCACAACACACACAGAGTTTATCTGTGGATTAACACCAGTTAAACTAGTCCAGCGGTGCACAAACTTCTTAAACCAAACCCTGCTGACCTAAAAGATTTGAGTTCATATTTTAAGAATTTTCATTGTAATGTAATCCAATAACAATCTATTAATATTAATTGTAATATTTGTTTTTATGAGTGTGTATTTATAGAGATAAGAGTTCAACTTATATCAACTTATATTATTCAATCTAAATTATATATATATATACAAATGTATATCTTCTTTGTGGTGAACGAAGGTTCTTCAGATTATATAAAGGTCAGAAAGAGATGTTCTTTGACTGAATGGTTCTTCGATGGCTTCGCTGTGAGGAATATGAAAGCACCTTTAATTATTAAGAGTGCAGTTCATTTTCAGGTCCGCTGGTCGTACGCGAGTTTAACATGGAGTTTATTCTGTGATTGTGAGCAGCTTACTGTACATGACTCTGGTAATTACACAGATTATCAGCAAATCAATCAATCAGCGGATGTGAAATATTGATTAGAGCGTGAATGATGTGAGATGGGAGGTGTGTGTGATACAAGGTGTGTGTGTGTGTGTACAGTGTGTGTGTGTGTGTGTGTGTGTGAGATACGAGGTGTGTGTGTGTTGTGTGGGTGTGTGATACAGGTGTGTGTGTGTTGTGTGTGAGTCTGTCTGTGTTGTGTGATACAAGGTGTGTGTGTGTGTGTGTGTGTGTGAGTCTGTCTGTGTTTGTGTGATACAAGGTGTGTGTGTATGTGTGTGTGTGTGAGTGTGTGAGTCTGTCTGTGTTTGTGTGATACGAGGTGTGTGTGTGATACGAGGTGTCTGTGTCTGTGTGTGTGTGTGTGTGTGTGTGTGTGTGTGTGTGGGTGTGACTGTGTGTGTGTGATACAAGGTGTGTGTGTGTGTGTGTGTATGTGTGTGTGTGAGTCTGTCTGTGTTTGTGTGATACGAGGTGTGCGCATGCGTGTGTGTGTGTGTGTGTGTGTGTGTGTGTGTGTGTGTGTGTGATACGAGTTGTGTGTGTGTGTGTGTGTGTGTGTGTGTGTATGTGTGTGTGTGAGTCTGTCTGTGTTTGTGTGATACGAGGTGTGTGCATGCGTGTGTGTGTGTGTGTGTGTGTGTGTGTGTGCGTGTGTGTGTGTGATACGAGTTGTGTGTGTGTGCGTGTGTGTGTGATACGAGGTGTGTGCGTGCGTGTGTGTGTGAGAGTGATTCCCCGTGTTTAGTCATGTCTTGTGTCTCAGATGCAATGTTGATGTGTGCTGTGCTTCAGCAGGCCTCCTCACCACCGTCCCTCCTCTGGCCCCTAGGGGCCCGCTGCTCCGGGGCCGCATGGTCAAGCCGAAGGAGGCCGAGCCGGCGGGCGATCAGAGCGATCCGTATGTGGCCGTTCCCTCGGAGCCGCAGCAGGAGAGCGCCGGTAAGCCTGGGAACGATCGTCCTGTGGAGGAAACACTGCTTCCAGCGTCTGCTCCGTCACAACACACATCCGCCGAGACACACCAGATTCAGATTCAGTTCAGAGTCAATGCAAACAACTTTTACATGACATGAATGTATCTGAATTTTATCCGAAGCGACCTGCTTTGCATTTAAGATTAACATGTGATGCCTTCACTGGCATGGAGTTACTGTTTGAGATACAGTATTTCTAGATTACAGCATCGATCTCTCATGAGCATGACTGTATTTGACATCATCCCGCTCACGACAGAACGACTCCAGCGGTTATCGGATCGATGCGCGTGATCGAGTGTAACAGATGACAACAGCGCTGAGCTCATTAGCAGCCAGCAGTGTTTAATTGACATTGATTATCAATAACGAAGCGGTCAATCTCCTCGTGTCGTTAGCACTGACGGTCGCTGGAAGCAGCACAAACACACACAATGGTAGCAGAAAGCATCACTGCTGACGTCTGAGCCTCGGTTACAGCGTTTACCGCGGTACTGACCCGAGGCTCACACGTCACATCAGCTTCTTCTCAAAGGCTTTGTTCATTTGATGAGTGGAATATGAGTTCTGCTTGAGTTCTCTTTATGATCGTGATTGCTTTATGATGCATGGCTCTTGATTTTTCAGACTTTTGTGGCAAACGCTGTTCCTCACACGGCCAGATATTTCCTTTCTGCTTAACATATTAACAAGCTCATGAATATTCATGCAGGCTCCGCCCCCTCCCTCCATCATGTGACGCTCAGATGTGCTGCGAACATAATTCACCACTATCAACAAGAAATAGTCAAGTCTACTGTATTTCTATAGCGCTTTATACAATACAGATTTCACAGAGATAAACATGATAATAACAATCAATGATGGGAACTTCATTAAATATGATAATTTCAGCTCCGCGGGAGACAATAGTGTCGTTATTCACATCAATTCAGATCCGGTTCAATTACTGTAAAGTTGATTAAATATGAAACAAATTCAATTTCAGCTGTAAAGCAGCTCTGAAAGACAAAAGCTGAATTATTCTCAGTTCAGTTCATCTGTCAAAATGTGCAAAATTCATCATGAAACACTAAAATATTTTGTTTAAAGAAGCCAATTTGTTTTTGCATTTTATTAATTTTTTTATATTTTGACATTTTAGAATAAATCCTCATTAGTGTAATGTAAAAATCACAATCTTGTTAATTTAATAAGAAAAATAATGTAATGTATTATTTTTTTATTTTATTTACTAATTTAAATAAAATATATTTATTGTTTAAATGGTAAAGTATTTGTGCTGTAATATTTACACTGCATATTAATGTTGCAAATAGACTGTAATAAATAAATAATTAAATGTATTTTTCTAATGTGAAAGTATATTTATTATTGCATTGCTGTAATGCAGAAATCCCAATCTTATTATTAAGATATTCATTTTATATATTATTAAATTACATTAATGTAAATGTTTATTATTTAAATAGTACAGAATGTATTCATGATAGTAGGAGTATTAATACTGTCTATTAATGCTGTGAATATACTTTATTTTCTTGATCCAAAACAGTTTCTATGTTTTTTCGCTTGATTTTGTGGTTTCATGATTTACTGATGATTTGGATGAAGATATCAGGTTGAGCTGGTGTTCACAGCACATTTGAAGCGCGTGTGTGTGTGTGTGTGTGTGTGTGTGCATGCGTGCGAGCGTGTGCGTGTGTGTGTTCACCCCACCCCCCCCCCCCCCTTCTCCACCATCTGCTGCCATTGTGATTCCACAGGACCTTTATCCTCTCGATGGATCGTTCCAAGGCTGGACCTTTAATGTAGCCACAGCGTTTGACTAACCTTAATCTAGTGTGTCTCGCCCTCCTCCCGCTCTCTCTCTCTGTAGACCTGTGGCTCTCGCTCGCCCCATCCTCCTCTGTGTCTCTAATTTATAGG